>OX243842.2:27745238-27762238 GCA_945859575.2 Herminia tarsipennalis
CACTGTACGCCTCAGAAGCGCTCGGCAAAAATAGTTTAGTCACAGATCCGGTGCTACCTGATTTGTATCTCTCGTCCCATGCACTCATTGAGCTAGCGCGTATGCTGCTTTTCACGAACGATACGGGACAGAGGTCATAGTCAGCCCTTTTCCGTGATTTCAGAGCCGCTTCTTTCGCGAGTTCGTCTGCGCGCTCGTTGCCTAGCAATCCCGCGTGGGCTTTTATCCAGAATAAGGCGACAATTTTATCCTGCATTCTGCATTGTTTAAGATTGCCCCTTATTTCCACGGCGAGGGGATGGGTTGAGCCAACGCTTGTCACGGTTTGAAGAGCGGCCCTGGAATCACTGAAGATGCCGACTGTGGTCTCGTTTCGTGCTAGTGCCTCCCGCGTCGCCCGGCAAAGGGCCAGAAGTTCAGCCTGGTAGACGGTACAATAGGGCGACAAGGCAAGCTTGATAGCCTTGGTTTCGGTAGCGTCATTCCACAAGGATAACGCCGCACCGACCTTGCCTTCTATCTTGCTGCCATCCGTGAAAATACGCAGTGCGAAGTTGTTGTGCGCTCTGTACTGTTCTTCGTCTACCAGGCTACCGAACTCTAGACTTGTCCATTCGGCCGGATGGGGGGCTTCGATGACTGGTGCCATCCGTTCGATCTCTCTGTCCCCGAGCACCGGGTGGGACACGCCCATCTTGGCCTCGTACAGTGAGGCTACCTCACGCACGCGAAGGTCAAGGGGAAGAATCCCAGCCAGTAGCAAGGCGGAGCTCAGAGAGACCGTGCGGTAGGCCTTGCACATCTTTTGAGCGAAACCTCTCTGGACCACATCCAGTTGCTTGCGGATCCCCAGTTTCTCCACTGCTGGTGCCCATGCGCATGCGGCATAAAGTATAATCGGCTCTACCGCCGCAGTGTATATGGACCTCACAACTTCGGGATGTAAGCCCCAGCTGACCCGCGCCGCCCTGGACATTTTCTTGTATATGCCTATGGCTTTTTTACAGGCGATGGTCACGTGCGCATTAAAGGTCAGCTTGGAGTCGATGGTGAGGCCCAAGATCTTAATTTGTTTTGACGGTTCAATGCAGACCCCTCCCATGCTCAGGCGTGGCACATCGTATTTTAGCTTGTTGGTAATTACCATCGCGCAGGTTTTATGTGGTGCAAATTTTAAGCGATTATCGATGCCCCACGCCCGAACATGTTCGAGGGCGGCATTGGCCCGCGTCTCTATATTCAGGGCTGTATCCCCGTCAAACACCATCACCACATCGTCCGCAAAGGCTTGGCAATAGTAGCCCTTCCGCTCGAGCTGCTTAAGCAGCGGGTCTAATAACAGATTCCACAGAATTGGTCCCCCTATGGAGCCCTGGACACATCCCATGCTGGTCTGCCGCACACATTCCTCCCCAGCGTATCTAACTGTAACCGCTCTGTCGCTAAGGTAACTGCCGATTACTCGCCTCAAGTTCACTGGGCAATTTTCCTCGGCTAGCCGGACCATAATAGCAGGCCACCAGGCGCTGTCGAAAGCTCCCTCTATATCCAGTGAGACCAAAGTGACAATTTTCTTTAAATGAAGTTTAGCTCGGATGTACTGTATAAGGGTATAGAGGGAGTCCTCGGTGCCTTTTTGTGGCATAAAGCCGTATTGACGAGTACTAATTTTGGGTAACAGATAAAACTTGAGGCGAGCAACCAACATCTTCTCGTATATCTTACCCAGTACAGGCAAGAGACCAATCGGCCTGTATGATTTCGGCAAGGTATACGAATCCTTGCCCGGTTTTCTTAGAACGATTACAGTGGCTATTTTCCAGATCCTTGGGAAGCATTTAAGTGATAGGCATTTATTTAAAAGGGCTAGGAAGAAGTCTCGGTTTTGGCCAATAGCCTGGCCACATATGTCGGCTGTGAAGCCGTCTCCACCCGGGGCCTTTTTAGGATTAAACGACTCTGCCGCTAGTGCAAGTTCGCTTTCTGTAAACGGTGGGTCATGGTACTCATCATGACTCCACTCATTTATGGTTTGTGCCAAATGCCTTGTTTGTCGGTGGGTGGCAGTGTCATTTTCTTCCCGATCTACTGGGTAAAAGGTCTCGGCCAATAGTTTTGCCGACTCTTTGGCATTCAGGGTTTTCCCATCTTTCTGTAGCGGCAGGTCGTCTTCTCGCTGAGCTATTCTCCCTATCACCCGATAAATCCCTTCCCACACCCCTTCCCTATCCTGTTTCTCGCAAAAGTTCTTCCAGCTCTCTACTTGTGCTGTCTTTATGGCCATCTCATATTTTTCCTTTTCTTCCAGGTATTGTGCTACGACTGCGGGTCTTCGGACTGGTGCTGCGTTCCTGATTCTACGTCTCCTGGTGGCGACCTGCTTCTTCATCACAGCGAGTTCATCGGTCCACCACGGCATGGTAAGTACGTCTGTTTTCTTTTTGCTAGGTATGGTTTGTCTGCATGTGTCTGTTATAGCTTCTGTGTATTTACTTATTGCTGATTCTAAATGTTCTGTGTTTGTTATGTTTTGAATTTCTAGTATTGTAAGTTCTTTTTCCAGCATAATTTGAGCCAGTTTCTCACGAAACTGACTCCAATTAGCCTTCTTTGTGTTAAATATTCTAGTTGTTCTTTCTACGTTTGTGCCTATTGCCTTTTCCAGTCTTATGCTAAATACGATGCCGTTGTGGTCCGAACTTGTGAGACCCTCTGCGACGTGCCATCCCTCTACCAAATTTAAAACATCTGTTGAGCAGGCCGTCACGTCCACGTAGCTGCTGTACCTTTTTCCGCCTCTGATCGTATCAAAAGTTGGGATGTCGCCACAATTAAGAATTTGCAGCCCCAGCTCTTCCAGTGTCCCAAACATCTGCTCGCCTCTGGCATCCTCCACAGGACTACCCCACCAGGTACTCTTCGCATTAGCGTCTCCTCCGACGATAAGATTTTCTGAACCCACTCTGTGCTTAATTTTCGCTAGATGTTCTAAGTACTGCTCCAGGTCCTGGTCTGGCTCAAAGTAATACGACACCAACGTAATCCTCCATGCCTTTGTTCGGATTCCCACCACAGCGATGTTATTTGTGGTGAGTTCTGGGTACTGTATAACGTCTAATTCGTTGCTGAATACCGCTATAGCAGCCTTAACAGTCCCCGCCCCGATGTTTTGGGCCTGGAAAACTCTGACTCCATTGTGGTTTCTCACTCTCCCTATTGCACCAACATAGGGTTCCTGGACCATTGCAACCGTTGTCTTACGTTTTCCGGCCTCTAGAAGGAATTCGTTTGTGGCTAGCTGGCTTCTCTGGAGGTTCGCCTGGAAGACTTGGTACCTATGGGTGTCCCTTGGTGCAACTTTAGCAATATGCTACCGACGCTCGGGCCAGTGAGTCCCACTTCTTCCTAACCGGGCATTCACTGCTGAAAGCATTGTGCCCAGAGTTCGGTAGCTTCGCTCTTGTGCAGTTCTTGCAGGCTGGAACCTCCCCGGTGACCACGTCGGGACATTCCACCTTCATGTGGGGACCCCCACAATGGCTGCACAGGTCAGCTGGCTCTTTGCAAAAACGCCTGCCATGGCCATACCCAAGGCATCTGGTGCATTGCACGAGCGGCGTCTGGTCTTCTACTGCTACCCTCTGGAGGTCAATCCGGAGCCTCTTAACATCAACTGCCCTCCTCCAGATGGCAGGCGAGACGCTTAGGACTATGTGGGCGTTGTGGGGATTTCGCGCTCTTCTGCGGTACTTAATCACTACCCGATTTTTCTCGTCGTCAAGGCCATGAAAAACCTCCCGGTTCTGATTCCTGAGAGCTCTTAGAATGTCTTCGTTTGTGTGGACACACAGCACGTCTCTCAGGATCAGTAGCGGGTCCTTGTTCTTCATTTCTTCGACGACGAGGTTCTCTCCATCTTTTTGAAGGCGTTCCATCACTTTTCTCCTTTCGTCCTCCGTACTGCATCCCATAATAATTTTTCTGTCCTTTGCTTTGCGTACCCTGTCCACTTTTATCCATCCCTCCTTGGCGTCTACCGTTTTCCTAACTCTTTCCAGTATTTCCTCTCCAGTCTCCTCCTCCACCGTCGAGGACACGACTACCGAGTGCAGCGCGGTACGCTCTGCATCAGCTCCCTTTGTTTTGCTGGGAGCCACCACACTCGCGTAGGTGTTTTCTTGCTGCTTCTTAAGCATAAGGTTTAATATGCCTGTTTCCTCTTTACATTCCCTTAACAGTCTAGTGTGTTCCTTAAGCATGTCCTTAAAGTAGCTTTTTTCCTTTTCCCATTCTTTCTCGGTTTGTTCCTTTCCATTTTTATTCTCCTTTCCTTTTTCAGTTTCCAGGTCTGGCTTATTATTTCCCTCTTTGCCCTTGTACGCCTTTCCGTCCTCGGAGTCTTTCACCAGCTGGTATAGCCGGCTTATCACTTCCGTGACGGCTTCTTTGATTTCACCCTTTATATTTCGTGAATTATTTAGGTGGAGTTTGCCCTTGGCTACCAAGGCTTTTGCCTCAAGTGCTCGACTAATGTGTGTTGGCTTGGGTGATGTTGAGAAAGCCGGCGTTACCGCTGGTTTGACTAACGCGGACGAACTTTCCTTTTTTGTCTTTTCAGGAACCCTCGGCGCTGGCGCTACAGCACTAGGCTTGGGCGGGTTAGATGAAGAAGGCTCCAATCTGGCTTCTATCTCGCCGATACTTCGACGAACTTGCGTTTCGGATACGGATGCGGATGGATTGCCGGCGTTAGGGGTAAGTGTTTTTGTTGTTTTTGACGGGCTCTTCTCCTTTTGTAGGTATTTCTCTTTATTTGGTGTCCTGTGCCCAAACATCTTTCTCACTTGTTTTTCAAATCAAACTATATAATTGTAGTAAAAATATATTAATTGGAATAACTTATACGTTATTGTAAGTATATAAGCCCAATAAGGCAGTATATATGAAAACTAAAATAAGACAAAAATTTTAACCACTTATTTACAAGAGGTCGTCGTCGTCCTTCTCGTTGTCAGGTCCGCGGAGCGGAGTCGAAAATATTGTAACAATCGTTAAATCCTGTTTAACGTTGTCACGTGTACACCAGTCGACGTAAGTCACGAATATTTAAATTTAAATAAAAAATAAAAATAATTTGTTGATACCAAAATGTACGACTAAACCGAACCGAGTTGATATACCCAAGCGAAAACAGGGTGGGTGGGCGGGCGATTTTTTGATTTCCAGGTGGCGGAGGAAGACAAACGAGGTGTCCAGAGATGCGTCTCGCCGAGTGCTACAGGATGACGTTTAGAACGGGATCAGTGTTCGTAGAAAAAAATAAAAAAATCTTCAAAAAACTGAAAAAATGCCTATTTTTTGAAGGTTTTTCCACTATTTTCCGGGGAAAACGTCAATTATAAGCGACCAGGGATCAAGGGTAGGTAGTTGACACGACAAGGTACCTCTTACGAAACAAAAAATTCACCCTGGATTGAGTGCTGAGTAAGCAGGTTTGTTCAAAGTCAAAATTTGTCAAAATTTAATCGTTATTTAATTAAAAAAGTCAAAAAATATACAAAAAATTTGAAAAATTCGATAGCACGGGGTGCGCGCTAGCTCCCGGAATACAAAACAACCCTAATATCAATTACCTATAGAACAAAAAACCTAAGTAAAATTCAAAAAACCTTAAAATATCAACAAAGTTTCAATGTTTTGTTAGGGTATAGGTCGATTTTATAAGTAAACAAACCAGTAGGTATATGAATTTTTTGATTTCCAGGTGGCGGAGGAAGACAAACGAGGTGTCCAGAGATGCGTCTCGCCGAGTGCTACAGGATGACGTTTAGAACGGGATCAGTGTTCGTAGAAAAAAATAAAAAAATCTTCAAAAAACTGAAAAAATGCCTATTTTTTGAAGGTTTTTCCACTATTTTCCGGGGAAAACGTCAATTATAAGCGACCAGGGATCAAGGGTAGGTAGTTGACACGACAAGGTACCTCTTACGAAACAAAAAATTCACCCTGGATTGAGTGCTGAGTAAGCAGGTTTGTTCAAAGTCAAAATTTGTCAAAATTTAATCGTTATTTAATTAAAAAAGTCAAAAAATATACAAAAAATTTGAAAAATTCGATAGCACGGGGTGCGCGCTAGCTCCCGGAATACAAAACAACCCTAATATCAATTACCTATAGAACAAAAAACCTAAGTAAAATTCAAAAAACCTTAAAATATCAACAAAGTTTCAATGTTTTGTTAGGGTATAGGTCGATTTTATAAGTAAACAAACCAGTAGGTATATGAATTTTTTGATTTCCAGGTGGCGGAGGAAGACAAACGAGGTGTCCAGAGATGCGTCTCGCCGAGTGCTACAGGATGACGTTTAGAACGGGATCAGTGTTCGTAGAAAAAAATAAAAAAATCTTCAAAAAACTGAAAAAATGCCTATTTTTTGAAGGTTTTTCCACTATTTTCCGGGGAAAACGTCAATTATAAGCGACCAGGGATCAAGGGTAGGTAGTTGACACGACAAGGTACCTCTTACGAAACAAAAAATTCACCCTGGATTGAGTGCTGAGTAAGCAGGTTTGTTCAAAGTCAAAATTTGTCAAAATTTAATCGTTATTTAATTAAAAAAGTCAAAAAATATACAAAAAATTTGAAAAATTCGATAGCACGGGGTGCGCGCTAGCTCCCGGAATACAAAACAACCCTAATATCAATTACCTATAGAACAAAAAACCTAAGTAAAATTCAAAAAACCTTAAAATATCAACAAAGTTTCAATGTTTTGTTAGGGTATAGGTCGATTTTATAAGTAAACAAACCAGTAGGTATATGAATTTTTTGATTTCCAGGTGGCGGAGGAAGACAAACGAGGTGTCCAGAGATGCGTCTCGCCGAGTGCTACAGGATGACGTTTAGAACGGGATCAGTGTTCGTAGAAAAAAATAAAAAAATCTTCAAAAAACTGAAAAAATGCCTATTTTTTGAAGGTTTTTCCACTATTTTCCGGGGAAAACGTCAATTATAAGCGACCAGGGATCAAGGGTAGGTAGTTGACACGACAAGGTACCTCTTACGAAACAAAAAATTCACCCTGGATTGAGTGCTGAGTAAGCAGGTTTGTTCAAAGTCAAAATTTGTCAAAATTTAATCGTTATTTAATTAAAAAAGTCAAAAAATATACAAAAAATTTGAAAAATTCGATAGCACGGGGTGCGCGCTAGCTCCCGGAATACAAAACAACCCTAATATCAATTACCTATAGAACAAAAAACCTAAGTAAAATTCAAAAAACCTTAAAATATCAACAAAGTTTCAATGTTTTGTTAGGGTATAGGTCGATTTTATAAGTAAACAAACCAGTAGGTATATGAATTTTTTGATTTCCAGGTGGCGGAGGAAGACAAACGAGGTGTCCAGAGATGCGTCTCGCCGAGTGCTACAGGATGACGTTTAGAACGGGATCAGTGTTCGTAGAAAAAAATAAAAAAATCTTCAAAAAACTGAAAAAATGCCTATTTTTTGAAGGTTTTTCCACTATTTTCCGGGGAAAACGTCAATTATAAGCGACCAGGGATCAAGGGTAGGTAGTTGACACGACAAGGTACCTCTTACGAAACAAAAAATTCACCCTGGATTGAGTGCTGAGTAAGCAGGTTTGTTCAAAGTCAAAATTTGTCAAAATTTAATCGTTATTTAATTAAAAAAGTCAAAAAATATACAAAAAATTTGAAAAATTCGATAGCACGGGGTGCGCGCTAGCTCCCGGAATACAAAACAACCCTAATATCAATTACCTATAGAACAAAAAACCTAAGTAAAATTCAAAAAACCTTAAAATATCAACAAAGTTTCAATGTTTTGTTAGGGTATAGGTCGATTTTATAAGTAAACAAACCAGTAGGTATATGAATTTTTTGATTTCCAGGTGGCGGAGGAAGACAAACGAGGTGTCCAGAGATGCGTCTCGCCGAGTGCTACAGGATGACGTTTAGAACGGGATCAGTGTTCGTAGAAAAAAATAAAAAAATCTTCAAAAAACTGAAAAAATGCCTATTTTTTGAAGGTTTTTCCACTATTTTCCGGGGAAAACGTCAATTATAAGCGACCAGGGATCAAGGGTAGGTAGTTGACACGACAAGGTACCTCTTACGAAACAAAAAATTCACCCTGGATTGAGTGCTGAGTAAGCAGGTTTGTTCAAAGTCAAAATTTGTCAAAATTTAATCGTTATTTAATTAAAAAAGTCAAAAAATATACAAAAAATTTGAAAAATTCGATAGCACGGGGTGCGCGCTAGCTCCCGGAATACAAAACAACCCTAATATCAATTACCTATAGAACAAAAAACCTAAGTAAAATTCAAAAAACCTTAAAATATCAACAAAGTTTCAATGTTTTGTTAGGGTATAGGTCGATTTTATAAGTAAACAAACCAGTAGGTATATGAATTTTTTGATTTCCAGGTGGCGGAGGAAGACAAACGAGGTGTCCAGAGATGCGTCTCGCCGAGTGCTACAGGATGACGTTTAGAACGGGATCAGTGTTCGTAGAAAAAAATAAAAAAATCTTCAAAAAACTGAAAAAATGCCTATTTTTTGAAGGTTTTTCCACTATTTTCCGGGGAAAACGTCAATTATAAGCGACCAGGGATCAAGGGTAGGTAGTTGACACGACAAGGTACCTCTTACGAAACAAAAAATTCACCCTGGATTGAGTGCTGAGTAAGCAGGTTTGTTCAAAGTCAAAATTTGTCAAAATTTAATCGTTATTTAATTAAAAAAGTCAAAAAATATACAAAAAATTTGAAAAATTCGATAGCACGGGGTGCGCGCTAGCTCCCGGAATACAAAACAACCCTAATATCAATTACCTATAGAACAAAAAACCTAAGTAAAATTCAAAAAACCTTAAAATATCAACAAAGTTTCAATGTTTTGTTAGGGTATAGGTCGATTTTATAAGTAAACAAACCAGTAGGTATATGAATTTTTTGATTTCCAGGTGGCGGAGGAAGACAAACGAGGTGTCCAGAGATGCGTCTCGCCGAGTGCTACAGGATGACGTTTAGAACGGGATCAGTGTTCGTAGAAAAAAATAAAAAAATCTTCAAAAAACTGAAAAAATGCCTATTTTTTGAAGGTTTTTCCACTATTTTCCGGGGAAAACGTCAATTATAAGCGACCAGGGATCAAGGGTAGGTAGTTGACACGACAAGGTACCTCTTACGAAACAAAAAATTCACCCTGGATTGAGTGCTGAGTAAGCAGGTTTGTTCAAAGTCAAAATTTGTCAAAATTTAATCGTTATTTAATTAAAAAAGTCAAAAAATATACAAAAAATTTGAAAAATTCGATAGCACGGGGTGCGCGCTAGCTCCCGGAATACAAAACAACCCTAATATCAATTACCTATAGAACAAAAAACCTAAGTAAAATTCAAAAAACCTTAAAATATCAACAAAGTTTCAATGTTTTGTTAGGGTATAGGTCGATTTTATAAGTAAACAAACCAGTAGGTATATGAATTTTTTGATTTCCAGGTGGCGGAGGAAGACAAACGAGGTGTCCAGAGATGCGTCTCGCCGAGTGCTACAGGATGACGTTTAGAACGGGATCAGTGTTCGTAGAAAAAAATAAAAAAATCTTCAAAAAACTGAAAAAATGCCTATTTTTTGAAGGTTTTTCCACTATTTTCCGGGGAAAACGTCAATTATAAGCGACCAGGGATCAAGGGTAGGTAGTTGACACGACAAGGTACCTCTTACGAAACAAAAAATTCACCCTGGATTGAGTGCTGAGTAAGCAGGTTTGTTCAAAGTCAAAATTTGTCAAAATTTAATCGTTATTTAATTAAAAAAGTCAAAAAATATACAAAAAATTTGAAAAATTCGATAGCACGGGGTGCGCGCTAGCTCCCGGAATACAAAACAACCCTAATATCAATTACCTATAGAACAAAAAACCTAAGTAAAATTCAAAAAACCTTAAAATATCAACAAAGTTTCAATGTTTTGTTAGGGTATAGGTCGATTTTATAAGTAAACAAACCAGTAGGTATATGAATTTTTTGATTTCCAGGTGGCGGAGGAAGACAAACGAGGTGTCCAGAGATGCGTCTCGCCGAGTGCTACAGGATGACGTTTAGAACGGGATCAGTGTTCGTAGAAAAAAATAAAAAAATCTTCAAAAAACTGAAAAAATGCCTATTTTTTGAAGGTTTTTCCACTATTTTCCGGGGAAAACGTCAATTATAAGCGACCAGGGATCAAGGGTAGGTAGTTGACACGACAAGGTACCTCTTACGAAACAAAAAATTCACCCTGGATTGAGTGCTGAGTAAGCAGGTTTGTTCAAAGTCAAAATTTGTCAAAATTTAATCGTTATTTAATTAAAAAAGTCAAAAAATATACAAAAAATTTGAAAAATTCGATAGCACGGGGTGCGCGCTAGCTCCCGGAATACAAAACAACCCTAATATCAATTACCTATAGAACAAAAAACCTAAGTAAAATTCAAAAAACCTTAAAATATCAACAAAGTTTCAATGTTTTGTTAGGGTATAGGTCGATTTTATAAGTAAACAAACCAGTAGGTATATGAATTTTTTGATTTCCAGGTGGCGGAGGAAGACAAACGAGGTGTCCAGAGATGCGTCTCGCCGAGTGCTACAGGATGACGTTTAGAACGGGATCAGTGTTCGTAGAAAAAAATAAAAAAATCTTCAAAAAACTGAAAAAATGCCTATTTTTTGAAGGTTTTTCCACTATTTTCCGGGGAAAACGTCAATTATAAGCGACCAGGGATCAAGGGTAGGTAGTTGACACGACAAGGTACCTCTTACGAAACAAAAAATTCACCCTGGATTGAGTGCTGAGTAAGCAGGTTTGTTCAAAGTCAAAATTTGTCAAAATTTAATCGTTATTTAATTAAAAAAGTCAAAAAATATACAAAAAATTTGAAAAATTCGATAGCACGGGGTGCGCGCTAGCTCCCGGAATACAAAACAACCCTAATATCAATTACCTATAGAACAAAAAACCTAAGTAAAATTCAAAAAACCTTAAAATATCAACAAAGTTTCAATGTTTTGTTAGGGTATAGGTCGATTTTATAAGTAAACAAACCAGTAGGTATATGAATTTTTTGATTTCCAGGTGGCGGAGGAAGACAAACGAGGTGTCCAGAGATGCGTCTCGCCGAGTGCTACAGGATGACGTTTAGAACGGGATCAGTGTTCGTAGAAAAAAATAAAAAAATCTTCAAAAAACTGAAAAAATGCCTATTTTTTGAAGGTTTTTCCACTATTTTCCGGGGAAAACGTCAATTATAAGCGACCAGGGATCAAGGGTAGGTAGTTGACACGACAAGGTACCTCTTACGAAACAAAAAATTCACCCTGGATTGAGTGCTGAGTAAGCAGGTTTGTTCAAAGTCAAAATTTGTCAAAATTTAATCGTTATTTAATTAAAAAAGTCAAAAAATATACAAAAAATTTGAAAAATTCGATAGCACGGGGTGCGCGCTAGCTCCCGGAATACAAAACAACCCTAATATCAATTACCTATAGAACAAAAAACCTAAGTAAAATTCAAAAAACCTTAAAATATCAACAAAGTTTCAATGTTTTGTTAGGGTATAGGTCGATTTTATAAGTAAACAAACCAGTAGGTATATGAATTTTTTGATTTCCAGGTGGCGGAGGAAGACAAACGAGGTGTCCAGAGATGCGTCTCGCCGAGTGCTACAGGATGACGTTTAGAACGGGATCAGTGTTCGTAGAAAAAAATAAAAAAATCTTCAAAAAACTGAAAAAATGCCTATTTTTTGAAGGTTTTTCCACTATTTTCCGGGGAAAACGTCAATTATAAGCGACCAGGGATCAAGGGTAGGTAGTTGACACGACAAGGTACCTCTTACGAAACAAAAAATTCACCCTGGATTGAGTGCTGAGTAAGCAGGTTTGTTCAAAGTCAAAATTTGTCAAAATTTAATCGTTATTTAATTAAAAAAGTCAAAAAATATACAAAAAATTTGAAAAATTCGATAGCACGGGGTGCGCGCTAGCTCCCGGAATACAAAACAACCCTAATATCAATTACCTATAGAACAAAAAACCTAAGTAAAATTCAAAAAACCTTAAAATATCAACAAAGTTTCAATGTTTTGTTAGGGTATAGGTCGATTTTATAAGTAAACAAACCAGTAGGTATATGAATTTTTTGATTTCCAGGTGGCGGAGGAAGACAAACGAGGTGTCCAGAGATGCGTCTCGCCGAGTGCTACAGGATGACGTTTAGAACGGGATCAGTGTTCGTAGAAAAAAATAAAAAAATCTTCAAAAAACTGAAAAAATGCCTATTTTTTGAAGGTTTTTCCACTATTTTCCGGGGAAAACGTCAATTATAAGCGACCAGGGATCAAGGGTAGGTAGTTGACACGACAAGGTACCTCTTACGAAACAAAAAATTCACCCTGGATTGAGTGCTGAGTAAGCAGGTTTGTTCAAAGTCAAAATTTGTCAAAATTTAATCGTTATTTAATTAAAAAAGTCAAAAAATATACAAAAAATTTGAAAAATTCGATAGCACGGGGTGCGCGCTAGCTCCCGGAATACAAAACAACCCTAATATCAATTACCTATAGAACAAAAAACCTAAGTAAAATTCAAAAAACCTTAAAATATCAACAAAGTTTCAATGTTTTGTTAGGGTATAGGTCGATTTTATAAGTAAACAAACCAGTAGGTATATGAATTTTTTGATTTCCAGGTGGCGGAGGAAGACAAACGAGGTGTCCAGAGATGCGTCTCGCCGAGTGCTACAGGATGACGTTTAGAACGGGATCAGTGTTCGTAGAAAAAAATAAAAAAATCTTCAAAAAACTGAAAAAATGCCTATTTTTTGAAGGTTTTTCCACTATTTTCCGGGGAAAACGTCAATTATAAGCGACCAGGGATCAAGGGTAGGTAGTTGACACGACAAGGTACCTCTTACGAAACAAAAAATTCACCCTGGATTGAGTGCTGAGTAAGCAGGTTTGTTCAAAGTCAAAATTTGTCAAAATTTAATCGTTATTTAATTAAAAAAGTCAAAAAATATACAAAAAATTTGAAAAATTCGATAGCACGGGGTGCGCGCTAGCTCCCGGAATACAAAACAACCCTAATATCAATTACCTATAGAACAAAAAACCTAAGTAAAATTCAAAAAACCTTAAAATATCAACAAAGTTTCAATGTTTTGTTAGGGTATAGGTCGATTTTATAAGTAAACAAACCAGTAGGTATATGAATTTTTTGATTTCCAGGTGGCGGAGGAAGACAAACGAGGTGTCCAGAGATGCGTCTCGCCGAGTGCTACAGGATGACGTTTAGAACGGGATCAGTGTTCGTAGAAAAAAATAAAAAAATCTTCAAAAAACTGAAAAAATGCCTATTTTTTGAAGGTTTTTCCACTATTTTCCGGGGAAAACGTCAATTATAAGCGACCAGGGATCAAGGGTAGGTAGTTGACACGACAAGGTACCTCTTACGAAACAAAAAATTCACCCTGGATTGAGTGCTGAGTAAGCAGGTTTGTTCAAAGTCAAAATTTGTCAAAATTTAATCGTTATTTAATTAAAAAAGTCAAAAAATATACAAAAAATTTGAAAAATTCGATAGCACGGGGTGCGCGCTAGCTCCCGGAATACAAAACAACCCTAATATCAATTACCTATAGAACAAAAAACCTAAGTAAAATTCAAAAAACCTTAAAATATCAACAAAGTTTCAATGTTTTGTTAGGGTATAGGTCGATTTTATAAGTAAACAAACCAGTAGGTATATGAATTTTTTGATTTCCAGGTGGCGGAGGAAGACAAACGAGGTGTCCAGAGATGCGTCTCGCCGAGTGCTACAGGATGACGTTTAGAACGGGATCAGTGTTCGTAGAAAAAAATAAAAAAATCTTCAAAAAACTGAAAAAATGCCTATTTTTTGAAGGTTTTTCCACTATTTTCCGGGGAAAACGTCAATTATAAGCGACCAGGGATCAAGGGTAGGTAGTTGACACGACAAGGTACCTCTTACGAAACAAAAAATTCACCCTGGATTGAGTGCTGAGTAAGCAGGTTTGTTCAAAGTCAAAATTTGTCAAAATTTAATCGTTATTTAATTAAAAAAGTCAAAAAATATACAAAAAATTTGAAAAATTCGATAGCACGGGGTGCGCGCTAGCTCCCGGAATACAAAACAACCCTAATATCAATTACCTATAGAACAAAAAACCTAAGTAAAATTCAAAAAACCTTAAAATATCAACAAAGTTTCAATGTTTTGTTAGGGTATAGGTCGATTTTATAAGTAAACAAACCAGTAGGTATATGAATTTTTTGATTTCCAGGTGGCGGAGGAAGACAAACGAGGTGTCCAGAGATGCGTCTCGCCGAGTGCTACAGGATGACGTTTAGAACGGGATCAGTGTTCGTAGAAAAAAATAAAAAAATCTTCAAAAAACTGAAAAAATGCCTATTTTTTGAAGGTTTTTCCACTATTTTCCGGGGAAAACGTCAATTATAAGCGACCAGGGATCAAGGGTAGGTAGTTGACACGACAAGGTACCTCTTACGAAACAAAAAATTCACCCTGGATTGAGTGCTGAGTAAGCAGGTTTGTTCAAAGTCAAAATTTGTCAAAATTTAATCGTTATTTAATTAAAAAAGTCAAAAAATATACAAAAAATTTGAAAAATTCGATAGCACGGGGTGCGCGCTAGCTCCCGGAATACAAAACAACCCTAATATCAATTACCTATAGAACAAAAAACCTAAGTAAAATTCAAAAAACCTTAAAATATCAACAAAGTTTCAATGTTTTGTTAGGGTATAGGTCGATTTTATAAGTAAACAAACCAGTAGGTATATGAATTTTTTGATTTCCAGGTGGCGGAGGAAGACAAACGAGGTGTCCAGAGATGCGTCTCGCCGAGTGCTACAGGATGACGTTTAGAACGGGATCAGTGTTCGTAGAAAAAAATAAAAAAATCTTCAAAAAACTGAAAAAATGCCTATTTTTTGAAGGTTTTTCCACTATTTTCCGGGGAAAACGTCAATTATAAGCGACCAGGGATCAAGGGTAGGTAGTTGACACGACAAGGTACCTCTTACGAAACAAAAAATTCACCCTGGATTGAGTGCTGAGTAAGCAGGTTTGTTCAAAGTCAAAATTTGTCAAAATTTAATCGTTATTTAATTAAAAAAGTCAAAAAATATACAAAAAATTTGAAAAATTCGATAGCACGGGGTGCGCGCTAGCTCCCGGAATACAAAACAACCCTAATATCAATTACCTATAGAACAAAAAACCTAAGTAAAATTCAAAAAACCTTAAAATATCAACAAAGTTTCAATGTTTTGTTAGGGTATAGGTCGATTTTATAAGTAAACAAACCAGTAGGTATATGAATTTTTTGATTTCCAGGTGGCGGAGGAAGACAAACGAGGTGTCCAGAGATGCGTCTCGCCGAGTGCTACAGGATGACGTTTAGAACGGGATCAGTGTTCGTAGAAAAAAATAAAAAAATCTTCAAAAAACTGAAAAAATGCCTATTTTTTGAAGGTTTTTCCACTATTTTCCGGGGAAAACGTCAATTATAAGCGACCAGGGATCAAGGGTAGGTAGTTGACACGACAAGGTACCTCTTACGAAACAAAAAATTCACCCTGGATTGAGTGCTGAGTAAGCAGGTTTGTTCAAAGTCAAAATTTGTCAAAATTTAATCGTTATTTAATTAAAAAAGTCAAAAAATATACAAAAAATTTGAAAAATTCGATAGCACGGGGTGCGCGCTAGCTCCCGGAATACAAAACAACCCTAATATCAATTACCTATAGAACAAAAAACCTAAGTAAAATTCAAAAAACCTTAAAATATCAACAAAGTTTCAATGTTTTGTTAGGGTATAGGTCGATTTTATAAGTAAACAAACCAGTAGGTATATGAATTTTTTGATTTCCAGGTGGCGGAGGAAGACAAACGAGGTGTCCAGAGATGCGTCTCGCCGAGTGCTACAGGATGACGTTTAGAACGGGATCAGTGTTCGTAGAAAAAAATAAAAAAATCTTCAAAAAACTGAAAAAATGCCTATTTTTTGAAGGTTTTTCCACTATTTTCCGGGGAAAACGTCAATTATAAGCGACCAGGGATCAAGGGTAGGTAGTTGACACGACAAGGTACCTCTTACGAAACAAAAAATTCACCCTGGATTGAGTGCTGAGTAAGCAGGTTTGTTCAAAGTCAAAATTTGTCAAAATTTAATCGTTATTTAATTAAAAAAGTCAAAAAATATACAAAAAATTTGAAAAATTCGATAGCACGGGGTGCGCGCTAGCTCCCGGAATACAAAACAACCCTAATATCAATTACCTATAGAACAAAAAACCTAAGTAAAATTCAAAAAACCTTAAAATATCAACAAAGTTTCAATGTTTTGTTAGGGTATAGGTCGATTTTATAAGTAAACAAACCAGTAGGTATATGAATTTTTTGATTTCCAGGTGGCGGAGGAAGACAAACGAGGTGTCCAGAGATGCGTCTCGCCGAGTGCTACAGGATGACGTTTAGAACGGGATCAGTGTTCGTAGAAAAAAATAAAAAAATCTTCAAAAAACTGAAAAAATGCCTATTTTTTGAAGGTTTTTCCACTATTTTCCGGGGAAAACGTCAATTATAAGCGACCAGGGATCAAGGGTAGGTAGTTGACACGACAAGGTACCTCTTACGAAACAAAAAATTCACCCTGGATTGAGTGCTGAGTAAGCAGGTTTGTTCAAAGTCAAAATTTGTCAAAATTTAATCGTTATTTAATTAAAAAAGTCAAAAAATATACAAAAAATTTGAAAAATTCGATAGCACGGGGTGCGCGCTAGCTCCCGGAATACAAAACAACCCTAATATCAATTACCTATAGAACAAAAAACCTAAGTAAAATTCAAAAAACCTTAAAATATCAACAAAGTTTCAATGTTTTGTT